>JASCZW010004752.1:0-48269 GCA_034211315.2 Aedes japonicus
ACCATTGTGTTGGAGTCATTCCTAGGTACACTCGCCCAATACTGTTCCAATTATCATGAATGGGTGCCCGTATATCATATATTTTTTTGGCAAACTTTGACATTCCTTTCTGCTTTCTAACGTCCTCAGGGACATCGAATTTATGATGAGCAGCAGAAAAACTGAGCCCTCGGAAGCTGCCGGAAGTCTGCTTTACATACGTTCCATCATCCATTGCACCAGATAAGTACTGAAGCTGTTTGAATGTTCATTGTTTGTCGATTTGTTAACTATTCATGATGAAACCCTATGTCGCTTAAACATTCATTCGTAACCTCCTTGAAAGGCAAGAAATATTTTGCGTGGTATTTTCTGATATTGATTTCGAACGATGAAACATCTAGTAATGACAACCATTGTCGTTATACCAATGAGCAAAACGAGCAATTAATCATTGAATCTTATATCCCCTTTCGATCCCCAATTTATCTCTCTACGCCATAAATATAGTGGCCCTCCAACCATGAATGGAACTAAATAACAATCAAACTCACATCTTTGTCAATCAACTGCTCATGATGGTTTCGGATAAAACTTCAGGCATAACTGCTGGCGATGCGTCTTGCGCAGTAGAACGTTACCGACGGCAGAATGCACGAACCTCGTTTTCCTGATTGTGTGTTACCTGGTGCTGGAGACATTGAATTTAGCTCTTCTTTTTTTTTTCAATCCAGTACAAATTGTTTAAACGTTTTCGAAATATATATAATTGTTATCCCAAACGAACGTTTACACTTAGGAACCTAAATTGTCTGTCAGATCTACTTGAGAGCATCTAATGCAAATACGACGAATCACATTTCTAAACTAAAGTCTAACAGTCAGAATTAAAATATCTCTAGTACCCTGTTAACAATACGGGAATATAAAATTTTCGTCACTAAACCATACTATTCTACCTCCGGTGATGATCTGACCACACTGTACTGGTTCCGATCGTAAATCCAAACAGCTCCAAGCCCTGCAACGCAAATGTCCTTCCACAGAATCCACCTGATCATTACATTGTCGATTGGGCCAGAAGGTTATAATTTCCAATAGCGGTGGAAAACCAGTGCCAGCGCGAGGTACTGACGGTCTAACCAGTGAAACAATGCACCTAAATTGGGAAATGACGGCCGCCAGGGTGAAGGTCAGCAAAACCAACGCAATGCGCAATGCATACCGGCGGCGAACTCTGCGCCGCGTGGAACCGAACTGCCGTCGCACAACCGGTCCCAAAATCGTCATCGGGCAACGTGAGAATCAGTATACGATGCAAATTAACGGCAACCGCCATCAGCAGACGGACCAACTCTGCCAAACTGGACATCGGAGAGATTGCAGCCAAACATAAATTGGTGCTGGCGGTTAATACTTGGCAATAAAATGATTAGTGGTGATTCAATGTGATGCTTCCTGCGCGGTATCGCCATGCTTCGAGATAAACTCACAGAACCCGACGGCGGAATACATGCACACTACGACGTCATTCCCGGTGTTGAGCACTCCATTCCATCGGCAAAAGTCCTTCGGGTTTTCATATTGTTCTCCAGAGGCAGTATGACGCCGATTCTCTGAAGGCGTACATTACCGTTCCAGTACAGTGGAATCGTCCGCCAGTCCGACGGCAGGTGCTACCGATGTACCGCGGGTATCATTTAGCAGGAACATGAACGAGATCGTTACACCGGTGATTACAGAACAGCAGCTACCATTGATGGGTGTGAGAAATTTAAGGCTTCGTATCATGTTAAGTCCGATCAATGGCAGTATGCACACGAGAACTTAGTGAACACGTCCGTTTTGATGGAAATGTATTCGAGAAAGCCCACGGGTTGATGGCTGGCCAGAAAAGCAGCGCAATGCAGCAGAACCCGATCTGCAGCTGCAATGGAGGGTGCCATAACAGTTGATGAGTATCCAATGAAGCGTCCGAAGCGCGATGTAAGCAACCTGACTCCGGACCCAGTGTACCAGCCGACTTCCAGAGAAGGATTGCGCGACGGGACCGCAGCGTCGGCAGAGTTCGCAGAGACACTTGAATCAGGTGTGACATTACGCGCAGATAACGCCCATGACCATTGTCTGAACAGTCCCACGTACAGTCCAGTTCTTGAAGGCACCGCCTGGCGAGGATCCTGCGCCAAGGTTGCCGTTTACCACGTGGGCATCAGCGGCCCAAGCGACGTGACCTCCGAATTTGCGCTGCCAGCGATCAAAATGCCGAACTTCGCCATTGATTTGTCGTTGAACCGGTAGAACCTGGTGTTATTGCCGTGCAGTACGGCAATCCAATGGGGACGAGCTCAATCGCTCGTTGCACCTGCCATTGTTATTTTCGCACCGACTTTTGCCGCTCCGACCTGGTAGAGCATGGTCGTCCCTGAGTCACGTAGATTTGGAGCCATTCTCGTCGACGATGTACACCTTTATCCAGGAACCACAACCCAGTAGCCGTTTGTTACCACTTAGCTAGATTTTGCCAACTCATAGTGGTGGATATGTACTCAAGCCAATGGAGCACTCGTTGGAACTTTCGGTTTTTCAATATAGTAGCGTTGGTTTTTAACTTTAATTTGAAAACACTTCTTCTCGTCACAAAATCCTCGATCGAAACTGATCGTTACTTCTCGGTCTAGAACAGGAAAAGGTACGTGCACTGCGAAGACGCCGAAAAAAAATTCTACTGCGTCATCCCAACTATGTGTAAACGGTGAGTACATCTAATCAACACATAATGGTAAAAAATGTATATTTACTCGACTGGACCCGCACGCATGTTTGGGACAGGGAGTGGAAAAATTACGGAGACAGTAATGTTTTCCTTCTTCGATCTTCTGTGGAAATCAGCGAGGGCGTGATTCGAGATAGACGAGCTAAGGAGATAGATTGAAAGAGGAGAAATAATTAGAAAGCGGGGGGAGAGAGAGAGAGAGAAAGATTTTCAAATTTATTCAAATTTTAACTTTATTGGGTTCGGTTTTAGGTAAATTGACGCAAGATTTCGCTAATTCAGAAATCAACGAGATCGAGAGAACGAGCTGCACCTGGAATTCTTTCCCTTGGTCGCTCCGTCAAACAACGCGGTGATCTAGTGTGCTGTGCGTCCTGCACACAGACATTACCACGGCGGGGTTGAATTCGTGATTTTATTATCTCCCAATTGGAGGCACAGCATGTCGCATTGCAAAAAAAAACTAAACAAGTTAGAAAGTTTGCGTCCAAGAAAGAGTTATAGAACACTTTCAAAGCCACCTTTTTGTTGAATCGACCACTGAGGTTTATCTCGTGTTTTATGCAAAAAAAACATGAAAAACCCCTTTGTTTAAAATGTGTTTACCCCTAAAATGACACTAAATGACAATAACTCAAAACTCAGCAAGAATCTGTTGTTTCTAATCTTTTTTGAATAGTGGAAAAACAATCTTGGTTACGTAACATTATTTTTGAGTTAACGCCAATTTAAAGCTAACTTGTACCAAAACATTAAGGAAGGTTCAATAACTCACGCAAACTTTTTTGAGATTTGACACTGCATGCGTAGAACAATGGTTTTTCTTCCAAATCTCATCCACTAATGAGTATGGAAATATTTGCACTGAGGAACCAACGAAACGAATCAATCGATATTCCTGGAAATTTTACATAAGGATTAGCATCCATTTTGTTGAGTCTTGCAGGTCACACTGCAAAGAAATTTCTGAACATACAAGAGAAATATAAGAGGAGAACCAGGGTAAAATGAGGCTTGTTATCTCCTACGGTTCAAAACGCTGCGGCCAATGAAAACCGGAACCCTTGAGACATTCCTTAGACATTTTTATTCAAATAAAAGTAGCATGACTAGCAGAAATCTGTTCCACCTCGAAGCCGGGGAATACCAGAATTCTTTTCGCGTTTCGGGCACTTTTTCCCACTATGCAACGGTTCAAAGAAAAAATTGACACCTTCAGCCTACAACTTTGTGCCTACATTGTTTTACTAATACGATATTTTTGTCAAAATTTGCCGATACTTCCATCCTATTTTCTAACTTGTTGGATCTGGATTTCATAAGTTTAGCATGCACAATTAACTTATGGTTCATTTTCCGAAGATCAAAATGATCAAAACAAAAGATAATGCTAGGATCAATTTAAAAAGTCGAGGATCAACATCAAAAGCATAAATCTCGTAAAAATCAAACCAAGATCACATCCACCTCTAGTTCTTGTGCAAATAAAGGCAACTCGTCATTAGTCCAAACTTCCTCTACCCGGAGTTCCATAGAAGACTATTCAAAAAATATCATGAAGTTTGAGCCGTCGAAACGCATGTTTCGGTAAAAATCCTCTTTTTACCCCCTCCTAAAGGGTTCTTCCTGGGTATCCGGGTTGTCTGATCCTGGGTATCTTGGGTTTCCAATATGGTTATTGATCCATTTCAAGGCTAGAAGTAGACTACTGAACATGAATAATGAAGTCTGGAGCCGTCGAATAGCATGCGTACCAGCAGAAAACCGTATTTGTCCTCCTGCAAAAGGGTTCCCGGCGGGCATCCGGATTGTTCCGGAACGGTCAATATGGTCGTTGGTCTATTTCAAAGCTGAAGTAGAACTATTCGCGGTGAAATAATGAAGTTTGCGCCTGCTCGAAAAGCATATTTCCGGGATGGCATTGTATATGTCGCCGCCTCACGAATCGTTGCAAAACATGCCCTCTTCGTTACTGATTCTTTATGGCCAATCGGTTTAAAAAGGACAGTACTCACCATAAACTGAAAATTGAGACTCTTATTTCGTTCACCGCAGGGGTCTTTGAATGCACATATGGCTGATTTTACCCTGATTCCCCAAATATTTTCATATTTTTCACAGTTTTCTTTGTTCTGAATTTCTGAACAACAAGGAAATATTAGGGGAACCAGGGTAAAATGACCTCTCTTGCTCCCCAAGTAGTTCCGTGTGGCCAATGATACCACGTCCATTCGATTTCTTAGAAATTTTTCTTAAAGTAAAGATAACATTTACAGAAATCTTTCCACTCTGAGCTGAGATATACACGGGAAATAATCCACACATATTTATTGGCAAAAAACCATAGAGAATTCCACATAATACTGTCAGCACCCTCTGAGAAACACAAATGAAGTTTATGTGACAAATGAAAAGTATGTATGGCCACACATAGTTTTTATGTGTACACATAGGCAGTATGGGTGGTTACAAATAGATATAATGTGTTGATTCTATTGCAAAAAATCATAAGTGGGACACATAGATATTATCATTGCTTTTTTATCAGTGTAGAATTCTTTCGCGTTTAACTTTGTTTTTCCCCACTATGCGTTGTAGTGGTTATATTTGTGGAGTGAACGCAAAAATGTAGATATGTTGTGAAAACCGTGGCTACAACTTCATGTTTCATAACGACAGCATAGGATATAGGACCCAACTGGCGAGTGGACCGGACTCTTATCGCCAATCGCTATTGCTCAGCCGTAATGACAACCTTCGAATTATTTGATATTATAAACGCGGCTACCCAGGCAACGCAATAAGTACGTGCATGCACGTGTATCAACCCGAAATCAGCATTTCCTATGCTACGAGTATTATATTAGCATTCTATCAGTATCTTAGAAAGTTCTGCCGTGGTAAAGTTTCATTTCAGTGCTCTTTAAACGCTTGTAGTCTGTAATAAGCGACTTTCCAGATTCAAAATAGCATTATTGAAGCATTATCAAAGCATTGCAATAAAGCAGCACGTATATTGACAGGCCAAATGCAGCTTTTATGTTTGCGTACAAGGTGACAAAAATTGCTTTATGAGGCTGCCCCGTGAGGCCGTCGGAACTGCTTATTGGTTACCTTGGAAGTGTCTATGTCAAACTATTCATGAACAGAATTTGACGTAATTTGGTTCTTGTGCGGCTGAGTGCGAATAGCGATTGGTGACAAGATTTAGTCCCGCATTCCATATGGGTCCAATTAGATGGTTAAAAACCAGCAGTATAATAAACAGTCATGGGTCAAGACGAGATACTTGTGGCACCAAGGGTTTATTACTGGTAAATTTGATCGCTTTTATATTGTTGTTCTCAAATCACAATGAAATATTCTCAAACGTCTCAACGCTTATAAATAACTCATATAAGTAAACAAAGAAAACTATGTCCATTGGATCCGTTTTGCTGATTCTGGAAGCTCGTGAACTCGATTAATGACCTGGCTAACGAAATTCGCGAGTTTCCAAAATCTGATCCAATTGACATAGCATTCTCAGTTTATAACTTTAACTCATTTATGAGCAGTGGCGTAGCGTGTTCGGGCGAGAGGGGCTGTCCAGCCCGGTTGTTATCCAGACAGTTGAGGAAGTGAACGCTTATTCACTTTGTCGGTTCCAAGCATGTTTGTATTTAACTGAATTTGTTTACTTGTGTTGCCAATTTAGCGAATCATGAAAACAGCACTTGTTGCACATTTACAAGATAGTAAATGTGAAATCAAAATGATTTCCTTTCACAATGGCTCCTAGCTTGAATGAGTGACCATAGTAGGTTTGTCTACATAAGAAATTTAGTAGCATCGGCATGTTTCGGCGAAAACCCGTATTTGTCTCCCCTAGTAGCACATTTGTTGCAAATAAGTCAAAGGGACTGCAATGTGACTCAATTAAGTCACAATCAAGTTTCTGCAACCAATTATGACATGGTTGTGTTGCTTGGGTCCTTCTGAAAGGTTCCCGCGGAGTATCCGGGATGCCTCGTAATGGTCAATTTGGTCATTTTTCCATTTAATGACAGTAGACAACTTTTAAAAAAGCATGGTTCGGCGAAAATTTGTATTTGTCCCATCCTAAAGGATACCCCCAGAGCATCTGAATTGTCGCTGAATGGCCATTATGATTGGTCTATTTCAAGGCTATAAGTAGACTATTCATGAAAAATCATTAAGTTTGAGGCGCCGAAAGGCATCCGATGGAAATTTGTATCTGTCGTCGCCTTACAGATCGTGGCAAAACATGCCCTCTTACGGCACATTTTCCTTGAGACCAATGGGTCAAAAGGGGCGTTACTAACCATAAACTGGAAGTTAGGACTCTAATAAGCATTTTGACGGCATAGACTTTAAATTTTGTCATATATAATTTCCACAATGTGATTTTGTTTAGTTACACAAATCATTTTATAAAGTTACACAAATCATTTTATAAAGTTACACAAATCATTTTATAAAGTCAAAACCTTTCGAGAAATATGGATATAATGTAATGGATGTTACTTCATCTCATTCGAAACATTTATTATGAAATGCAGTCTTCGTGCAGTTTTTTTTACTAATTTCCTAATTTTACTAATTTCTAGCTGTATTGCTTTACCCAACATAAAATTTTACAAATTAAACTAAAATAAAACTACTTTAAGCCACTCAAGTGGTGCATAAGTAATTTTGTTTCATTACCCAAGTAGCACACTACGGTCATAATTAGTTGTTGTAACTTGATTATGATTAAGCAAGTCATATTTATGTTATCTCGACAGAATGGCAACAAGTTTGCTACTAGGGTACGTAGAGTGCGCCAAATTCAAATTATAATGTTTTGAAATTGGAAATATCTTCCCAACATCATGGGACCCCAGTACTGAACAGCAGTTTCTGCTAGAACCATAGATCGATACTTTCTCTTCACATCTTTGGTTCTAGCAGAAATGTGTGTTCACTACCCATGATGTTGGGAATCCCATGATGTTGGGAATCCCATGATATACCCAATTCTAAAACGCTTAAGTGATATTCACGTACAATTTATCGGCCATTCGATAATGAAAACATTATAATTCACTCTACATAGATTTTGTTGCTTGGGTTTGTGTTTAGATGAGCCACTTGAAAAATATACAACCACAAACTCATAATTTTCCATTGAAAATTTTACCATTATCATCATTTTTCCTAACCATGGTTAGGAACATAGAAAAAAATGTCCCTAACTTTGGGTCTACAGTTTTCTTAATAAATCAATATCAATGTAGGGTATCTGTCCCTTTACTCCGCCTTATAAGCAACGATCGATTACATTTTTATTATAGCTCATAAACTATATTAGCTTGAAGCGATATTAAGCTAGTTATACACTTGCTTAGATATGTTTAATAAGACGTTCGATAGTTAGTATCATGAAAAGCGATACAACTCATTTTAGAATATCAATAACTTTCGATGGTTGTGGATGTAATGTCGGCCTACATGCATCGAATTGGGTCTATTCAATTCCATCCCATTCGGTCGATTTTTTAGTAAATGCTGTTTTCGTACGGTTTTTTTCCTAATTTTATTATTTAAGACATTGCCAGCTGTATTCCCTTTACTCAACATGAAACTTCACAAAACAAGCTAAATTTTAAAGATTTTGATTCTTCGGTTTGTGTTTAGATGAGCCATTTGAAAAATATCCAACCGAAACTCATACATTTCCATTGAAAATTTTACTAATAACAACATTTTTACTAAATTTTCCGGTCAACAGGCCGATATGTCCCTAACATTGGGTTCACGGTTTTCTTGATAAATCATTGTTATTTTATCTGCGTGAACTGTTAGTTTATAAGTTGTGAATATTGTCTGGACATCTAGGCTGTATTATTCGGTTTGTTGGTTCAATTAAGCCAAATTAACGTCATTCCAAGAACATGGAGATAATCCGTTCAGCTTGACCAGAGAAATCATGATGACTTAAAAGTTAAGAAAATCGTAGATTACATGGAAGTGAAAACAGTAAATTGATTAATAATGTCTGAATTGCGTTGAATTAAATTGATCATCTTGATTACAACATAATTTTGTTGGTGTTTGCTGAATTAATGACATATTTGGTACATAGGCCGAATGAAAGAGCTAGGCTAACATTACATTCCCTCACGCTATTCATTTAAGGGGGGGTATACAGTTAGAACGCGAGAAAAAACTCATTTTTGAAAAAAAAAATTCAAGGGGAAGTTTCAACTCAAATCAATCGAAAGTTTTTTACAATTATAATTGTATCCATGTAGTTTACAAACATATTTTTTTCATTTTTTTTTCAACAAAATGGCGGCCGTTAGAGTACGTTGAAAAAGTCATTACATTTTGCTTGTGCCGGCTCTCCTGGTCGCAGTTTCGAACTGAAACCTGCTAACCCAAAAAATACCTTAATTACATTTACAGTTAGTAGATAAATTGAAAAACAAAGTAAAAAAATAAAATTTGCACTTTTGGCGTAACTTTTTTGAAAAAATCCACATTTTTTCCACCATTTTATAGCATTTTTCCATTTTTAGTAATAAAATATTACAACAATTTTCCATTCATATAGAAGGTAATATTAAAATAAAGAAATCCCATAAGTTTCATCTTAATCAAATAATTAGTTTTTGAGCTATCACCGGCATAAACTCCAAAAATGCTGTTTTGAGAAAAACGCGTTGTAAGTTTTAATTATCGGTCTGCGCGCGAAGAAGGCATCTTCGAAAAACGAGGAAACGAAACACTTGGAGTTCAAATTTCAGGAGCATATTCTACGGGAAATTTACTAACTTTTGCAAAAAAAATTTTGAGATGTTTGGTCATTCTAACTGTATATCCCCCCTTAAACAGTTAGTTTATAACGTAAGACTGTTTTCATTATATTTAGGATTAGGAAATTACTCAGTTAATTTTAGCCAAACTAAGATCGTTTGAAGATCATCGAGATTCGAGATCTTTTCAGCTTAATCAGTTAAGAAAACCAAAAATTACACGGAATTGAACAACTTTGAATTGATTAATAATATATTTGTTGCTTCGGAATAAATCGGTCATCCTGATAGCAACATGATTTTGTTGATTAGGGAACGTCCATTACTTACGTCACGCAAAAATTGACTTTTTACAACCCCCCTCCCCCATTGTCACGTTTTTTGTAATGGACCTTCAAATTTTTTTGTATGGATCGTCACGTTTTACCAAACCCCCTCCCCCTTAATGCGTGACATAATTAATGGACCTTCCTTTATCGCTGAATGAATAACATATATGGTCCATAGGCCGAATGAAGGGCCTAGGCTGACATGATTAGGGCCTAAATTCTAATTGTAAACAATGACTTCAAACGTTCATTTTTCTTGAATCCTAACAC
Source organism: Aedes japonicus (assembly GCA_034211315.2). Classification (NCBI taxonomy): domain Eukaryota; kingdom Metazoa; phylum Arthropoda; class Insecta; order Diptera; family Culicidae; genus Aedes; species Aedes japonicus. Next base: position 10,155 of record JASCZW010004752.1, read on the forward strand.
ACCCTCGCAAATTGAAAGCAGCAAACACGGTAGATGAATATTTGCTCTATCATATGGTTTAGTTGGATATCCTAGAAATTTTCTGATTCGTGAGAGATCAGCATTTAAAGTCATTGTTTATAATACATTCGGCTTTTAGGTAAAAATCATAAATTACTCGATGTTTGTCCAAAAATATGGAGAGCCCGAATAAAAAATTCACATAAGTTAACAATTAAATGTATTGTAACCATACAATAGATTCTATAGTATGTAATTAACAATTCAACGATAGATGCAATATGATTATTGTTCTCACAATATAATCTAATGTGAATTGAGATATCGACAGTAGAAAAGGGGGTGATTATGCATCTTAGCTATATAAAATATCTTCTTTTTTTTCCTAAGAAATTTGAGTCAATTACTATTAATAGTATTGTTTCACAACTGTTGAAATTCCTGGCATATGTAATGAACTGTAGATCTGTAATGACAATGCATTTTTCATTTATCTGATTCACGAAACATAAAATTTATGGTCGGAAATAGATTTTAAGGTTATTTTATATAATCATATTGTAAGTGTATAGTTATTTTTATCCGGGAGTTGCTCACTGGAATCGAATTACTCTTAAGTTGCCTTATTTTTGAATAAGTTGCATTGAAAATTACCGTCCACATCGAGTAGTTTTTAAAACAGTACTAGCTCTTGAAAGTGCTTTTTGTAAAAATGCCCACTTAATCAGAAATTACAATTAACATTTTAAATTTATTTAGATATACATCTTATGAAAGAACAAATCACACATTTCTTCCACCCCCTGTACATACATACAGAGTGTAATTGTTTTGTCTCGTTCTCTTGTGTTATTCAAATTCGGCTCCCAATCGTTATCAGCTCTGCCCGCAATTAACTCTGATGATGCCGAGAGCAGCACACAGTGACGACAGTTCCCTGATCTCCCCGGCGTACGCATCAATATGTATGTACATGTGTATACGAAAACCCCAATTTTTGATACCTAGCTGTGAGTTTGTCATCATTTGCCATGGTGGGAAACGTGCTTCTTATCAGGTACAATTTGCCAAAAATTTGTTTCTTCCCGATTGGGTGAGTAATCTCCCCGAAGGACACGTGAATGAACGCTGTTTTGCTTTGCTTTGCAGAGCCAATGCGAACATACTTATGTTGCTGCATATTTTATGCGAGGCAAAGGGTCATGGAATATTCGAGACTGTTTACCATCAAGTACGCGGGTAGTTTCGGGAAAATTCCAAATTCACGAGCTAACAAGTGAAGTGATCCAATTTAAACCAAGGCAGCCTCATCGTAGTAGTCATTATAATAGATAAGGGAAGATCCTAATCGCCTAAAGACATCTAATGGAAAAATCTGTCATCAACGTAAAATTTACACTTTTTTTCAACCCACAAACAACATAAAAACAGCGCGACAGTTCAAGACGACGGACTGCAGCTCGATAATCATAAATACTGCTTTATTTGGAACAGCAGAGATTAGTCAACACTTGTGCGGATCGCGAGCTTGATGGCGGCAACCGTCATGACGGATGACCGACACACGGCGCAAACAAACAGAGCAGACGATGTGTATTTTTTTTCGAATCGTCATGGCTGTCGCCGGTTAGTGCCGGACGCCAAGCCGGATCGATCGACTACAGCCAAGTGGCTCGGTTGGGTGATATTAGGAATCAAACTGCACGGAACAGATCACTTGCGTCATGGCGTTCTCGAATTGGGGATCACTTTTTCGATTGCAAATATTCCGTTTCCTTTCAGGTTTTCCCTTTCTTCACCGTGATTTGTTGTTCAAAGTGTTAGATGCAAATAAATTTCAAAAATAATCGCTCTGCTTCGTTGAAAAATATATTCCTGGCAGCTGATAGACGCTTGGCGAGGAAAAAAAAGCCGTGCGAATTCGCTGAAAGCCAAAATCAACACGATTGCATGCTCGTCCAAAGTGTGAATTTTTTGTTCGCCTCTCTTCGGTTGGACTTCCGGATGAAGCGAGGAAATGGGGAATCGTTTGGCATGGAGAGGAGATAAGCTATTTTTGATTATTAGAAGCTTTAAAATGGAGCGATAAGCCGGTATAACATTAGCAAGTTAGTTCTGGCGAGCAGAAAGAAATCCAGGAAATTTGCAATGAATGACTGATAGGCAGTATTATGAACTTGAACTAAACATCAAGCATGAATTCTGAGATAGGTGTTTCTTTGATTGAAGAATCGATTGAACAGCTGTTGATTGTGTTGGAACATTTGTAATTAAAACCATGCTGGATCTCAAAATCAAACTAGTCTAAGGTGGGTACACTAATTAAAAATTTCAGTAAACTTTCAACTAACTGTTAGATCACCGACTGTCAGTTTGGTTGATCTTGCAACCTAAACAAAAAACTATTTTGTTATCAGTGATCAAGGTTTGAGGAATTATTTTTGAAGTCACGTCATTCCGGTGAATCTGACACTCTTGGACTTTTGACTGAGAAATAATTTGAAGGGACGGAAGATTAAATTAAATCAAAGGCCCTTATCTCAAATGGCGTATGTTTCGGTTTGAGCAAAAGCATTTAATTTTGCATAATCTGTTTGTGTAGGAACCGCGATTTGCGTCAATGATAAACAATGCCACGTGTAGACATAGTGTTAAATAAGAGTTTAGTTAAATCATTCATAAAGTAAAGATGAGTATTGATAACAAATAGCAGTTATGAGAAAACAGGTTGTTTATTGCATCATCAGCCCATCGAGCTATAAAATGCTAAAAAATTATTATGAATTTTAACAATTGCGTAAAATTTCCCTTCGTTCAATTACAAGCCGAATCAAACCTAATCAACAAAATTGCCATACAAAAGACCTGGTTTAAGAGATTCCTGGCTTAAAATTCTATGACAAAAATATAGCATTCCATATATGTGCATCAGATAACGAAAAAAAAACATGTTTCTTTCAAACTGTGTCGTTAAACCTTTAAACAATAGCCATTGGTTCAGTTTAGTGACATAACCACGATGTTGATTTAGGACCACGTTCACGTATAATAATGATGGAACACTGAGTGAATCACTTTCATAAATATATTGCTTTGATTATATGATTTCACCGAAGTTATAAGAACATAATTTTGAATAAGAACAGAACGGATAAGAACAAATTTTGAAATTAGCTCTACATGAAAATAGCCCTGAACAGAAGAATTGAAGTTTATTTTGAATGTGGGTCTGAAAAGTTTAATGCTCATCTTCATCGAAACAATTAGCAATTTACATAGAATGTCTTCCTATTCTATTCACAGAAAAAAAAAGCGTTCCCGGAAATGGAAACGAACCGTAAACTAGTTCACGTTTTCGAGATTTTTCCCTTTAAACGTTATTTAATTCATGATTACGTGATTCAGTTCACGGTGTACTTTCGCATGTTTTCGTGTTCATGAATGCAGTTCACGGATCTGGGCACGGATTTTTTTTCCGTGTTATCAATTGACAAATGATCTTTAAAAGCCCTGAAATGAAACTCCTTTCTGTTTGATTAAATTTTAGTACGCATTTTGAATTGTTCTGGTGATAGCAAAAATTAGATATTTTGAATGGCATCATGAAACATTTGAATAATGTAATTTTCAGTTTTGTTGCATATTTTCCGTCCATTTTGGGGTTTTCTTTTCATCTACATAAATAAAAATGAATTGGTGTCACGAATTAACTCGGTAACGGATGTACGGTTTTACAAGATTCTTTCTGCATTCGACTAGTCGTTGGGTTCACTGGGTTTATATGTATAGAAATATGAAAAATTGTAATGGAATAGCTGAAAAATTGTAAAAATAATGAAACATTCGCGTCGCATTCAAACCAATCTAGAGTGCCGTGACCGACCATCGCTCTGCATTTGACAAGTTCAATTAAAGTAGCGACGGGACAGCGTTCGACAGGGCATCTAGTTTAAATTTAAAAACCTACATAAACTTCCGTCTAACGAGCCGCTCCCTTTAAGTGCATCCAAGCTACCTTAAATTTACACGACTTTTTCTAGGAATGTAATTTTTATGTTCTGTATTCTTCCGACCAATTGATGCATAACTAGAGTAGCTCCAAAAGAGCGGTTCAATGCCAAATCAATAAATAACAAATCTTTAGTATTTTAGATTTAGCCGAAACTTCGCAAATGTGTTCGGAATAAAAGTAAGTGTTTTGGCCATGAGAAACAGTCGTTTTGATACAAGAGTAACTTTGGAGAAGGGCTTATGTGTTTTGATACAACCAGTTTTAGGAAAGCAGCTACTCGGAAATCGTTCGTTTTAAAGAAAAGGTGTCTGAGAAGAAATGGCAGGAATCAAAATGTCCATGAATAAAAATACATTGAAAAAAATACACTTTTTTTACTTGAAAAATCATTTAAAAAATCAATTGTTAAAACAATAATCCTAATAGCAACTTTCTGAAAATTTTCATAAAAATAATTTATGTTTATCAAAAGTACTTTTCAATGCCAACATATCAAATTGCTAATCAAAATGTGGACAATAATAATCTCCCTTAACGTAACCGTTTTCGAGATATTTTGAATTTAATTTCACGAGTGGTTAAAAACTTAAGAAACACGCCCCGAAATTATTCGAATTGTTCCATCACCAAAACGTTGGTTTTAACAAACATGGATATTCCAACAACTTTTTGACGTAGGACTACGTCTTTGTTTTCTATACTGGGGTAGAATTTAAAAAAAATCCTATTGCGACCGTCCCGAAAAAGTATTCAGATCTTGAGCGTCAACATCGTTAAGTCTTTCTCCAAACAATTCCAAAAATGTTGCCCCAATCGATCGGATGCGTCGATTCCAACATTGAAAGCTAATGATTTTTAACATTAATCTATTGAAAACAACGCAAATATAAGATGATGTCTTAATTTAGTTTTGTGTAGCCAATTTACTAAGTGCGAAGTATTTTCCTATCACAGACTTCATATGTTAGTAAAGGAGATCTCATTTGCAGCCAGGGTTGTCACAGACACAGATTTATCAAGATTTTTTTTCTCAGCTTTTTCACATAGATATCTGTATGTAAAGATAACAGAATTTTGAGAAAAACTAAGATTTTTAAGATTTTTGTCAATTTTCGGTTCATTCAAAAACCTTAAATTAAAAAAAATGAGTACATATTAAGATCCAACTTTTTACCAATTCAACTTTCAGTGGGATATTTTAGTTCCATCAAGCAGTCTGATAGCCAGTTTGCGCGCGCGTGTGTGTGTGTGTGTGTGTGTGTGTGTGTGTGTGTGTGTGTGTGTGTGTGTGTGTGTGAGAGTGAGAGAGAGAGAGAGAAGTTTGTGTACAATCAATCTACCACTGACCGGTAGCACTTTTATGGAAGAAACTTGTCTGCATTCCTTAGTTGATTTATAAGTTATCACATTTTTAGCCCTGAGATTGAAGATGCTCAATTGCAAATTCAACGACCCATTTCAAGCATGCCAGTTCATATACGTACATTCAAATGGATCTGTGAAGAATTTTCTCACTTCCAGAATCAAAAACAGACATTCTTGATCCTGGCGTGTAAATAGTTAAGATATATTTTCTAGAACTTAAAAGGCCCTCACCAAGATCCTTATCCAATGCAGAAAAGCTCGTCCGGAAGCGGGGCAAAGCACTTTAAAACAACAAATGAGCGAAACCTATTGACGCACAACCAATTTGAACAATCGCGATCACAACACACTTTGACTGGGAATCGATAAACTTCACAACGTCTTACATGTAGCACTATGATATTCCATAATTTCAACTTTTTATTCTGGTTGAATACATAAAGTTGAATTTGTATATTATCGAAAACTAGGCAGCAAAAGCAAAACACCTCAGCTTCAAAGCACGGCTAGCTGCAATCTCTGAAAGCCAGTTTGTGTTTACCTTCAAATGATTTCTCCGTAATTTTTTGAGAAGCTTTTTAAAGAAATTTTTTTAGAATTTCCCAAAGATTCTCTGAAAAGTGCTCAGACATGACCTGAGATATTTGTTCTGGCGGTATTCTTCAGGAGTTTGAAGGCATTTCTCCTGGGATTAAATCTGGAGTTTCTTCTGGCGTTTCATCGGCAGTTTTTAAACATTCTTCTGATGAAAGTTTCCATTCTAATTATATAACGCAAAGTTTGGAGGAAACGAAGATTTTCTGCACTTCAACACAGATAAAAAAGATTTTTTTGGGTAAAAATAGAGATGAGATCAGAAAATAATGTGGCAACCCTGATACACTGAATTTTCTGAAATTGTTTTATGTTGATCAGGTTCATAAATTTTATGTTTTTATTACATATGTGAAAAAAATCATTTTTGGACATACCAATTTCAAAAATCCGTATTTCTGTGAAAAATTTAGATAACATATTTTAAATTTCACAATAGCCAAAAAATACATAGGAAATAATGTGGACAAGATTTGAACTGTTTCCATCAAGTAGCTTGGACTACAGCTGACGTCAAAGTTGACGCACCAACATGAGTATTTCCCTTTTTCACCCGATATTGACCGTGCTGAAATATCGGTGCAAAGAAAAGCCGTGGTGAATTCTTCTAATAATACTGCATAACGCTGTATACGTATTTTTTTTTCAACCCAATTGATACTGTATGCCATATTTTGAAGTGCTTCGTGGGCTACACTAGTTATTTGGGACAGTTTCAGCTAAAGATATTGATAATTCACAAAGTTACTGGCTTTTTTTCGCTACTAAGTGTAGGAATGCTGCTGGGACACTCACAAGTGCGGGTGATTTATTTCAGCAGAATACATGAATTCATTCAAATATCGAGTTTAAGAACCACTTTACGCCAACAGTAAGGATGCTGTTGGGGCCATTCACAAGTGTGGGTGGTTTATTCTAGCAGTATATAAAAGTATTTTAAAACATCGTGTTTGAGGACCGATTTAAACCAACAGTAAGGATGCCGTTGGGACCACTTACAAGTGTGGGTGTTTAATAGAAAAAAAACCTAATACTACACAGCAGTGACACATATACACTATCTGAAACACCCTCCTATAACCTTGAACCAGATTTTTCGGAATAAAAATAATAATTATATTCACACAGAAAAATACCGTCACAACAAACATATACCAGGTAAACCAAACATAAATTTAGTTAATTCTGGCCGCAAACATAAACTTGCTTTATTTCAAATATATTCTATGTTTAAAAGCAAGTGACATTGATGTTTGAAACAAAAATCACATGACATTATTTGAAACATATGAGCGATAAGAATAAACGTTTAAACGTTGTTTAGAAAAATATTTGGATTTTACTGGTTGTATTTTAAATTTATTTAATTGGTTCTATTTATGAACCTGGGTTGTCTAAATGAAGGATTTGGCATGAACGCTAACAGGTTCCAGGTTCAAAGGATTTGCTCAGAGTTTCACTACTAGAATCGAGCAATTAACCGGTAAACGTGACGATCAGCTCATTTTTGCGAACGTCGAAAGCTTTCCTCGGCCTCGCGTTCTGTAGAAGGAAGTCCGCGTTCAAATTCGTCTACCCGATTAATGTATTGTTGAAATTAGCATGTCTTGAAAAATAATTACTTTCTTTTGAAACATGCTTCCTATTTACTATAATAAATTCTTATGTTTCAAATTGAACATCGATGTTTTCAATTCAAATGGACGAAATTTGTATCCGTGTTTAATTAATAATAAGATGCAGCATAGTTTTGTTGATGGAACATCTTGAATAATTTCTGAAAAGGACGTGTTTCTTAAGTTTTTAGGTTACCTATAGCCCTTTCGGGACGGACCATATATTGGTGATTATCTCCAATTTTACCTTATAAATTACTATCTTCCAGTACAAAAAATTTCCGTAAGAGATAGAAGATTTATCATATCCACATTTCGGTTAGAAATTTGAAGTAGAATCATGTAGAATCATGTTCGTTGCAATTCCTTTTTAATGGTGTCGGCTCGCAAGGCCCACAACCAACCCCACTATCTCGCAGGAGGACCATCGTGATGCTGCTGTTTAACAGTCCCAAGCACCACCAGGACTTTCGGCTTTTGTATTTAGAGTCCTGGGCGCACTAACAAGACGGTGACTCAGCCGCTCCTAACATGGAGAACAGACGCTGTTTTGAGCCGCCCCTAACATGGAGAACAGACGCTCAAATGGGTGAAGGCTTGGACTTTTACCCTTATTTTTAAAAAGCGGGGTGGCTCGCTTTTGTCAGGGCTGCTTTCGGATATTTGTGGGTTTTTGGAAGAAACTCAACAGAGTCCAACAACTGCTCAGTCCCCCCACATCCTAAACAGTCCCCGCCGCTCGTCCGGGGCTACTTATTCGTGTATTCAGTAGCTGTCCATCATATCTGATGGAACCCCACCATCCGCGACCCGTGGACCCACCGGGTTGCTTGCAGCTCAGCCCCGTAGAGTCTTCACCTACTCTACGGTCTTCCTCGGAAGAAGAAGTAGAATCATATTGGCGGCAATGAAAAGTACTTTTGATTAACATAAAATAATTTTTTGAAAATCTTCCAAAACTTGCTATTTGAAAACCTTTTTTTAACAATTTTTTGTTCATGTTGCCCTAACCTCTAAAACAATGTCATTTTTGTCAAAATTTAAACATCGAAATTTAAAAAAAATTATGAATGGTGTATTTTTGGAATTAGAATTTTAAGTTTTAAAGAAGATTTTTTCATGTAAACTAAAATATATTTTTTCAGTGTTTATTTTGTTTTATGGACATTTTGATTCTCTGCCATTTCTTCTTAGGCACCTTTTGTCTAAAACAACGATTTCCGAGTTACTGTTTTCCTGAAACTGTCCAAAACACATAAGTTCGTCTCAAAGCTTACTCTTGAGTCCAAACAATATATCCTTAGGGCATCTTCAACGGCGATCCGAATCGTGGATTGGATTTATTTGTTTAGTCCAAACGCAAAAAAAAATGGCTGCGCCGGTTCTCTAAATTTTGTTTTATACCGGAACTGTTTTGCATCATTTTAAAATTGGTTTATGTTTTGATCTATTCTAGCAGCAGTTTGGAACAAGAAAATTACTGTTCCAAAACACTACACGCTACTTGATAATACCAATTATTGAGTAAAATTTCAGCATTTACAGCATTTAGGTATATTTATGAGCCGAAAAGTAACCGTGTTTACTGCGTGTGATGATGGCAGTTGACAAAAAGTTATGTTACTCGCCTTGAATGCTGATAATTACCTCTAGTTGCTCCCGGGGCTAGTGAATTGCCTTTTCGTTTCATTCCTAAATAACGAATGCTTGTCTTAGTTTTTAAACTGCCACTGCATTTTCCGGCAAGCGCTGAATAGATCGAAATGCGGAGGTTCCAAGATTCCGAATAGTATTCCGAATGGCTTGCAAATGAAAAGTAATGAAGTCTTCAAAGTAAACAATCTGTTCATTGATAGATTGGTCATGATAAGCACTTGCAAATAGCTAATACAGATAAATTTTGGAGAAGCCTCTAGTTGACTCTAGTTGCCGCATAATGTCCAGGAACACCTCCCTTGGCATGCGAAAACGACGCAGAAAGTGCTTCTCGTTGTAGGTTTGCGTGTCGATAAAGTAGTCCTGAAACAGCTTCTGATGACTACAAATCAGCATTATCTAATATCGTTTTAATGAAATGCATGCATAAACACACTTACCTTCAGCCAAACGAAAAAACAAGTATTCCTTGTCGTCAGCTAACGACGCACTACTGGTATGAAAAAAAAAATTTATCACACCAATCAATGGCAAAATGTTTGTGAAAATTCTGCGATCTCTTAAAAAAAACTTCTGATCTCTGATATTGAATGATCGTTAGGATGACAGGTGCTGGTGGGTATAACAACAAGAAATACAACACCGGTATAACTAAAAATAGACCGCCGCTGAAGATGCCCTTATGTCAAAATATGTATTCTGTTATACTGAATATGCTTACGAAATTTCGTTCAAATCCAAGCGGCTCGTGGCAAATTTCTACATTCTATGGCCAGTTTCGCCTGAAACTGCTCAAAACCTCTGCAAGTTGCACATCTAATCAGTGTACCCTGATTTGCATGATGGCTACCAGGACTCAGAGCATCAAGTCATCAATCCTGAATCGAATAACATCAAACCTTGAAACAGGAAGTGCCGAACGTGATCCTTCCCAAATCTGAGCAACAGAAAACAACAACACAAAAACGAAATTTACAACAATCGTACAGACAAATTACACAGCAAGCAAACCGTTCTCTGTTGTTTTCAAACAACTACGACGTGTTGCATTCATACAGTCAGTGGAAGCAGGATTATGAATCAGACACAAGAGGACACCGGGGGAAACCGGCAGGGTGGCCGTTCTGTTTTGGTTTTCCTTCCATTGAAACTGACTGACTATCATGGGTGAACTTTCGGTGAACTGGTGCAGCAGGGCTTCAAATCGAATGGACAAACCAGTCAAATTGGCGACGCAGACGCCGCTGCCGCCGCCGACCGGGTGTGCTATTATTGTGATGTGGTCTTCTGGGAAAAAGGGAAGTAGAGAATGTGAATGGCCAAGGCGATAAGATGAATGGAAAGGTTTAGGAATTTGGGAATGGGAAACGTGAGCGAACAGGGATTAGAGGTAGAAACCGAAGGTGAGGGACGGTTTTGTTTGATGTTGAGATTATGTGCAAAACAGGGCTGAGACTCCGACTCAGACTCAGACTCAGATGTACAGTGATCGGCACGGTGCAACTATGCGTTAGAATGCAGTTTTCTCGGATGTAGGTCAGGCGAATCGAATCTCTTTGCGAGTAAGAGATCGAACGGATGCCTGGAACTAACAAACAAGTATGACGTGAGCTTTGTTGTTTGTTGAAAATTGAAGTTGAGATTCGGTGTGAGTAAATATTTTCGGCGTTCACGCGATCGAGTCATTCGTGTGGTTCAAATCACCACGCTCGTTTCATTAGCAAGTCAACACGGAAAGGTCAACGGAACACGTGGGCAGTCCTGGAAAAGCAATTATTAATCGCACACAGTATCTCGTCAACATCTCGGACGGAAGATCTGAAACGGGCTCCGACTGGCCGTGCAGCGCAATCCTCCGCAATTTTATACATATATATTCCAGTCCTGTCGTTCATCAAGAAGTGGAGATCTTTACCTCCTACCACTCTGATGACGACGACGACGACTAACGACGATACCGGGGCCAAAGGCAACACAGAAAAATGAAACGCGATCTTGCCTCTGTCCTCGATGGCGACCGATTCGAAATCTTGGCGCCACCGAGATGATCTCTCGCTCTCCTTTTGTGGGTTCCCTGATGCTGCTGACTGATCCTCACCATTGCCATTCATTCGACGGCGGTACCTTTTACACCTCATCATCCATCCCGCCTCTCTCCCGCCACCTCCTAGCCATTTGTCGAGATTTTGCGAATAATTATTTTAATATTTAGTTAACATAAATCTCATTTTTCTGACTCTCCCTCCTCTGTGTGTGAGGAGCGGTCTGCGAACGAGGCGCAAGTTTCCACCCACGTGCCACGGCAATCGGTCAGGCTCTTCTCGTTATACAGCTTGGAAAGCTCCCGCGCTCTTTTGCTCCACTGCGTCGACGCGAGATCCAACGTGACCGCACAAACCGCCGCGCCGGCCAGATGATGACCGTGAGATGCGCTGCTAAGGTGCAAGGATGAATTGGATGAGTCGTCGTCGTCGTCGTCGTCGTATTATTCCTCACCCGTTCCTTTATTTCTATAATGGGCTGATTTATTGGCCAGATCTTGCGGGCGAAGTTTGCTCTTCGGGTGAAATTAGATACTTTTCAGGTTATTATTACTGTCCCGGCGAGATCGATGCGACAAGAAAGGGACGCTTAGAGGTGACTTCGAAATCGTATTGAATTTTTTTGCACCGGTAAGCGTATCATATTTGACCATTCCAGTCTGGCGAAGACTTCATAAACAATGGAATAGAGAAATTTGCATAAGTTTCGTTCCATTCATGACGGTTTCGACGGCGGATTTCGATTCATAACTTTCCACACTGAATGGTTGTATATTTGTCGGTTGTTCGCCCAAATCGACAGTCGTTTGTCTACACCCACTTTAATCTTGATGGAGCTTCCTGTGGCTGAACCGAACGTGGTGGTACTTTGTAACAGATTAATGCAGAGGGAAATCAAAGATGCGTAGGAGTAGAATTGTTCGGTAGTTACTGTAATGAGCAATGCCACGGTAGATGATGAAATGATCAGGCTTTACTAAGGGCATCTTCAGCGGTGGTCTATTTTTGGAACAACTTTGCGCATGCTTTGCATCAGCAAAACTTGAATAGCAACAGCTAAAATAGACCAACTTTGCGTTCTCCGCACCGATGTTGTAAAGGGTGTATTCGATAAAAATGGCACACAGAAAATCTTCTGTAACTTTTGAATCGTATGAGTAAAAAACCTAGAAATTTGAGTAGATCTTATCCATACTGCATTATTAACATCTGCCAAGTTTAATAGTTGTACATTCAGTAGTTCCAGTCATGTCGTCGAAACAAGAAATTGTCCGTGAGAAAATTTTGTGCACTCACAATCAAAATCCAGGGGCGTCCCACCGGTGGATTGCTAAAAGGCTTGGAATCGCAAATACAACTGTGTCTCGTGTAATAAGAACCTTCAAGGAGCGTCTGAGTGTCCAAAGGAAGGAAGGGAGTGGTCGTAAAAGTGGTCCAATGGACAGTAAAATGGCCAGGAAAGTCGTACAACAATTCAAGAACCGTGCAAACATGTCAATTCGAGATGTCGCTAAAAAGTCTAAGGTGTCAGTCGATTTTGTGCAGAAAACCATGAAGCGTGCTGGGTTACATGTTTACAAAGTGCAAAAAGCCCCAAACCGGAATAAAAAACAAAACATCACTGCGAAAACCCGCGCCCGGAAACTTTACACGAAGCTGCTCACCAAATCCGGTTGCATCGTGATGGATGACGAAACATACGTCGAGGCCGACTTCCGTCAACTTCCTGGGCAAGAATATTTGGTTGCCAAGTCGAAGTTCGATGTTCGGAGGATGTTCGAAAGAAGAAACTATCGAAATTTGCAAAGAAGTTTCTAATCTGGCAGGCGATTTGCGGATGTGGTGAAATAAGTGCTCCTTCATCACTTCCGGAACAATAAACGGTGCGATTTACACGGAAGAGTGCCTTAAAAAGCGTCTCTTGCCATTCATTAAGAAGCACAAAGGATCAACTCTATTTTGGCCTGATCTAGCATCCTGCCACTACGCTCGAAACGTATTGGAGTGGTACCGAGCCAACGGAGTCAATTTTGTGCCAAAGGATATGAACCCACCAAATTCACCGGAACTTCGTCCAATTGAAAAATTCTGGGCAATTAGGAAAACGGAACTTCGTGAACATCCCAAAACTATAAAAACAGAGCTAGAATTGAAGAAAATTTGGGTAAAAACAACAAAAACACTGGGAAAATCGGTTGTACAAAATTTGATGGGTGGAGTGAAAAGGAAGGTGCGAGCATTCGGGATGGGAGACGAAATTGAATAAAACAAATGTTGTAAATCAAAACTACTCATTAGTAGTTCTTCATTCCTTGAAAATTTCAAGAAAATCCGATAATCAGTTTAATTTTGATGAGTTTATATGTGTGTGCCATTTTTATCGAATACACCCTTTATTTCTAAACCCGTCAACACCTGTCATCCTCCCAAGTAACAGTATTAGTTTTATTTCACTTCTCCCGACGTTGTTGATGAAACTAAATTCGAAGCTGTTTTGTCCACAAACACCTCCTCTATGCATCTTGCCAAAATGTGCACAAAATGGCCCACTCCATGTCGGTTGTGAGAACAAATTAATAAAACCTTTACAAGTCCATAAAGAGTTTGAAAATGTTCCAATGAAAGATGTTATAAACACTTGAGAACCTTTATAAAACCTATTGGCTGCCATCAAAACCAGCATAGGGCCAAATGACCACAGCTGTCAAACTGCATGGTGATATCGTGGTTGGTTTTTTTGTTCTACTTTGTTCGACTCTCTGCTCTTCTGATTCACTTAACAGAAAATAATATCGAAGAAAAAAGTTCTGGTGTTGCGGGAAATTTTGTTTGCTAGCAAAATATCCAAAACAAATAGAGTTTTTGCCAAATCATATGCACATTTCATTTTATGGTGAATATTGGCACGATAAGAGCCGAAAATAAATGTGCCTCGGAGATTACGCGAGTTTACATCAACAAAACCAAAATTGAAATGAATATATTCATTAAATTAATCATGAGTTTCCTGAAAATTTATGGAATTCAATAAGGTTATCACACAAAAAATGTCAAAAACGTTCTCTAATCTACAATTCATTTGTATTACATGTTAAATTTGGAATTTATTTTTCCACATTTCAATTATTTCATTTATTTCAACATGGCGATTGGAAGAAATCACAGTTTTGCCAAAAAGCCAAATTATCTTCGCAGTGGCTACTACAAAACTAGTTGGTCATTTGGTGACTTTTCTCAATGCCAAATTGCCGTTTGATGCATTTACTGGAGGCAAAGTGGTTTTAAAATGCTTTTTCAACTGACCATAATAAGATAATTTTAATGAGTCCTTAAACGGCATTTCAAAACAGCATTTAACGAGTTCATAAAGGCAACATAAAACCTTTGATAGGAGTGAAAGAAACTTTAGAAGACAAGGTTTTAAGATCGTTGGAAAGAAGCTGTGTAAGTTCTCATAAACCTGACTTGAAACCTACTGGCATCTCTTGGTACCATAATAAAACCAAATTGGACTCCAGTGGCGTTGCATAAAACTTTACTAAAACTAAATAAAGCTGGATGGTTTTGGCAATGTTACTTGGGTTGTAATGATCACTTGAAGATGCGATTGTGGATCATTGCCCTGATATTCCCAAATGTGGCACGTAGTTAAATGTATCTTGTCTTCTATAACTAAACGTGATTTAATTGAGTAAAGGAGTGGAAAATCACCAGGAATGATCTATCATACGCATCCGTCGAACCATTCTGAACGGCCGTTGTGTGAATAAAGGGTGTTTCGATTAAAATTTTGTCGACTAAAACTTGATGTATTTCCTTTCACCGTGCATTAAAAAACGTTGCACACCCCTCATTTTGAAGATGTACCTTCATACATACCTTCATTTTGACTTTGAGATTAGCACTTCAGTTATCAATGTGTCGTCGAAGGAAGTGAAGCAACGCATCTAAATTTTGAACGTGCATTAAACTGTCAAAGTTTGCGAATAAATATCTGGTGTGGCAGGCTATCTGTACATGTGACTTGAAGAGCAACGTTTACATTGCAACCGGAACCGTCAACCAGGAAATTTATCTGAGCGAGTGCCTAAAAAAACTTCCACTTTCTTTCCCCTGGCGACACAGTTGTTCCGTTCTATTTTGGCCAGATTTGGCATCCATGGATAGGCCATGGAGTGGTATGCTGCCAACAACGTTCAAATGGTACTGCTATATCCAAGCCCTTCGCTTAATTTTCAATACTTCTATTCAATTTTCACAACCTGCCGTACACTGACGGAACTATCAACACTTTCTCTTCATATCTTTCATTTCTAGCAAACATCACTGTCCACTCTTGGGGTCTCATGGTGATAAGCAAACATCTCTTTCTACATCATAATCGTTACTCCACGTACGGAGAATACAAGACATAACAATTATAGGGTAGAAGTAGTTGCGTCAAGTCAAGTAAAAAATTGATCTAGTTTTTGGCTCAGGATGTACCAGCATATCGGTCTAAAGCTCGGTTCCAAGCTTAATGATTCGCTCCTAAGAACGTAACTCACACGAATACGCCCTCATATTCTATCCATACAACCGACGGATCCATCACTGCCAACAGAACTAGTACTCACTGAATCACTAGACCCCATCGATCCGAATCACTAGACCCCAAAGATGGTTGCAACATGGTTCAACTCCAGTGAAGCTTCAAGGGCAACGCGTGTTTCAAGGGCAAGAGTGTTTGCAATCGGCTAGTACTACCAACAACGGTGCCACATGTTATCGACGCTCTTCGGTACGGTCATCCGGAACTCCTCACCAACACCATACTGCACAAAGTTTAGACGATTCCTTCTCCTGGATCTGACAGATTGCAGGGACTGGTTCAGTACGGCTTCAGTACGGTTCAAGAACTGTGCGACCAAATCCAACGTAACTTCAAGAACTCGTTCAGAAGTTGCCAGCCGATCAGAAAATGATATGGGCTGTTCGCAGACGGGGGCTCAACAGAGTGAATTTGAAAACGTTTGCCGATTGTATGACAAGTGTGGTGCAAGATGTAACGAATATGATGATGTACATACCGGAGCATAAGAAGAGTAGCGGTAAGTCGAAGGAATACGATGATAACCATTAAACCTGATGAATGCATCAACTGCAGCACGGCAGGCCGCAAGATACGGGAGTAAGAAGCTTCCAAATCGCTTAGTGTCGACGAATGCTGCAAGCGAGTCAGATCGTTGGGTTTCTGTTCTGTAGTGACAACTTTAGGATGCTTACGAAGTTCGTGCTTCATTTTAGCCCAATATTTTTCAATTGGCCGCAACTGTGGAGTGTTTGGGAGATAAAGATTCTTCTTTATTATTTTTACCACTCCAGAACATCCTTGGAGTAGTAAGGCTAGGTCTGGCCAAAAAAATTTAGGAACGTTGTGTGTTTTGAGAAACGGAAGCAGTCGTTTTTTCAGGCATTCATTCATGTATACTTGACCATTTACAGTTGAAGTTTTCACGAAACGCTTGCACGGACAAATCCCCTGCCAAATCATGAATTTCTTGGGGAACTTTGACACTTGTTGTTTCCTGGGAGACTCTGGAACATCCAACTTGTCTTTCGCAGTCACATACTGGTTGCCGGGAATTTGTTTAAAGTCCGCTTTTACGTCCATGATGCAGTAGTGTGGTTTCGTCAACATTTGTGTGTACAGCTTACGCGCACGTGTTTAAGCTGTCCTATTCTGTTTTTCATTGCGGTTTGGAGCTTCGTTTCTTGGCTTTCTGCACGAAACTTTTGGTCAACAGCTTTTTCGTGACATCCCGAACGGAACAGTTGGGTTTGCGTTTAAAGGCAGCAACCACTCGCTTGTGATCCTTCACACAGTACAGAACACTTTTTCTACCACTCACCTTCTTCCGATCGCCAGTTAAACGTTCCCCGAAACGTTTTATGACACGAGACACTGTAGACTGGTGAATTTTCAACATCTTTCCGACGGCTCGGTGCGAAAGAAGTGGATTGTCGAGGTGCGTGTAAAATGTTCTCGCGCACTTGCTGTTCCTTCGACTACATTTTTGAAACTACGACACAATTCACAATGAAACTAACGCAATGTAAACAACACACGCTGAGGTCATTTCACACAAAATTTTGTTGAAATCAACCCAAACGGCGAAATGTTACAACTTATCGCAAGTGGTGCAATTTAACTGTGGACACCCTTTAGTAAAACCTCACACTAATAGCATAGGGTTTCATGGTTCTTTAGACTGAATAAAATATAGTAGAAATTTATTAATTAACTGACATCAGTTTGTTCACATCAACAAGCAGTCCTAGGTCAAATTTGCAGTTATGGCACTTACATAACTCACCTTTTCGTTTTTCTTGTTCATTCTTTCTACAGGTTAGCACGGAACCGAACATTAGTACGGACTGACCCGGATCTTCATAAACACCAAACAGTATGGAGCGTTACTAATTAACGCTATCAGATTTAACCATAATGGCCAGTTCAATTGATAACTGGATGTGAATTATCGGCCATAGATACTAGGGGCCGTATTTTGATCTCGAAACGAAGATTTTTTCTCACAAGCATTCGTACAAAAAATCGTTCGTTTCTAGATCCAAAATACCAAGCAAAATACGGCCCCTGAATTTTCATTCAGCTTCGTTCATTTGAAACCATGGAGACGCTTGGTGCCTTGAATGCTTTAAATCTCACGACAGGCGCGCACCCATCTCGGAACTAATCTGTGGCACGCGATCTTTTGCGCCTGCCTCGATTGGAATTGCTAAAATCCCTTGCGATCTCCTCGCTCGATCTCAATTTGAATAATTATCTCTTCAGATTTGTTTACTTTCAAGCCCGAGGTACGGGAATGTGTTTATCTAAACAACGTGTTAATATTATTCACTTCTCGCACCCGTCGTCGCTTTATGGAGCCCTCCGTCCCATGTGCACATAGATCTTTATAAGTAACATTGGCCTATAGAGTGACAATATTACGAGGCACGAAAAATGCAATCAACATTGCTGCTGCATTCTTCAACCTCTCGCCTTTCCCGATTGTCGTCCCTTCATGCCACATGTTGAATAACGAACTGCATCGTAAGTACCGACCGACATAGAGGCTATTCGTGCCTATTCGTGATTTGTTGTCATTTTTCAGCCATTTGTCAGCGACTACTACGACTGTTTAGCAAAATACGATACACGCGTCCTCGTCGCCATTAATTAATCGATCGAGTGGCCAATCGCTGTCGTCGTCGTCGTCGTCGTGAACGGCGCGGGGTCGATAATGTCCTGAGCGCTCCACATGAATCAATCTCACGCCTTCAACCTTTGACAACCTTTCGATGTTGTTGTCACTGCCTGCCTGCCGATGGTGCGGTTTCATTGGATGGCCGCACCAATCAGATCCGATCGGAGATGGCGTTTGGCTTTCTGATGTTAATTTGTCGCCATAGCTGCGCAGCTGTCGTTGATGGTGGTGGTAAGTTTCGCTATGGCCAGTTTTCGAAAAATAAAAAGAAATCGACAACACGCTCCTCCTTGTGAGCGTTTGCCGAGCGGTTGAATAATTCATCAACAATATCCCGTGAAACTATGCAGGAGCGGGGTTTTCCTTTGCGATCGGCCGTCGTAGATTTGCAAGCTCGAAAGGGGGATAAATTTATGTATTCAAATTTAATATTCAATCGATAAGAGCAAACGACCGAAGACTGCATCAAATCCACCCATGGGAACCAATGATATCAATAATGGCTGCCATGGGAGATGTGGTGCGGTGGACGGCAATCATTCGTCGGCGATCGGTTTGCAAATAAGTTTTTAAATATGTTGCGTGACAAACGGACGTCAATCTTGAAAGTAATCCCCGGTAGCTATAACGAGTAGCCGTTCGCGTTTGATTTGTGGGATTTTGCTAACTCAATTATCCTTCTAACGAGCTGGGTGACTGAGGCGACTTTGTAGTGAAAATGTTAAGGTTTATGGTATTTTGACCGGGGGTTTGTTGCTTTTCATCGTTGGTTTTTCACAAGACATTTAGAGTAGGATTTTTTAGCCATTGTTACTTATTTCTCTGAGTCATGAAAATTCAAACGAATCATGTACATACATGCATTTGTCTGGCACTTTTCATTATATCATTCCTTTATTACACTCAGAAATTTTTTCACTTAGATGTTACTTGAAAACATATATAGATTTTTTCCATCTAGTCTCTCAGTTAAATTTTACGTTTATCATAAGTAGATCGATTCAAATTTTTTGACTAAAATCCACATACAAATCTAATAGAAAGTATAGGCTTTTGAAGTAGTTTTCACTAAATTTTCATGTAACATCTAAGTGAAAATCACTCAAAGTGAAAAAACCAATTCACTGGAAGAAAATACAGCTTTTACATTACTTTCTCAGTAAGTTGTATTACATTTTCACTTAAATTTTAGTATTTGTTTTTGTGGCATATGAATTTATAAAAAAAATTATTTTAAGAAAACTAATTGGTTTATTTTGCAAAAAATACATTTGAATGCAGATTAGTACTTATACCTATTTATTACATACATACACTACAAGTTACATATGTTTAAACTATTTTTCATACGAAAATAAAACTTGTTTTCAATACGGTGTAATGCAACGGGAAAGCTATCAAACATTTCAATTTCAATTATGTCTACCAAGGATAAACATTCTAAAGCTTCATATGCTTGATAATGATCATCATATACTCCCACCTGCCAGGACTGAGCAACAAAAAATAATTTTTCAGCGTATCGTACTATTTCTAGAATCTCGTACAAAAACATCACATGGTTCTCAAACCTTGTCATAAAATAACCGGTTTTGTAAATAGTACCGTTAAATTTAACTGAGTTAGTTACTTCTACAACATATTCTGTGTCAAGCTTGATTGGTTGCGACAACCTTGAATAGTAATGGCGCGAACGTACATCACACATTTGAAATCTGGCTTCATAATCAGGTTTGAAAAAGCACTGATTCAAAAAGTTATAAGAGAACTGTAAACATGCTTTAATACACAGTGTATAACATATGTTTTTACGAGAACTCATAATATGCGCGTATTGTTTGAATCCTCGATGTTTCGCTTCTTGCCTAAAGCACATCATTTTCACTATAGGCCCTGAACTCAAAATGACAGATGGATAATGAAGTACAAAATGATGCTTCGGTTTGAGGTTTTGCTTGAACAGTTCTATATACATGCTATGATGAACATCGATCAGACAACGCAGCATAATCAAATCAGTTTGAGAAAATTCATTTCGCAAACAAAAGTCAGTAAGCTTAACAAGTATTGTGCAGTATTTCCAAACTAATTCATCGCTAGGAACAAATTGCCCTACTATCAGAGTAAGGTAGTGTGTAAAGGTACGCATTTCGCTCGAAGTAGCTTTGATAACGACTGTTTTTCGTCTTGTTTTGCTGTTATATGTTTCAGTTATATCTGGCATACGCTTCAGAGCTGCATCTAAGCAAGTATTAGCAACAATTTTTTATGAAAGTTCAGCTCGTTCACCGTAAAGTAATGTTTGATATAAACACAGTAATCTAAAACTTCTGACAAACCGTATTTACAAATGCCTGTGCTGTATAAGTCATGCATAGCATCCACACTCTTATTTTCGACAACATGAAAGGATGGCAAATCATTAAAAACGGAGAATTCGCTAATTCCTGTTTCACTCTGACGAGCTAATGCAATGTCTTCTTCGTAATCGTTCTTTCGACGCAAGCAATCTGCATGTTCTTTGGTATCGATACTTAGTAGTTCCTTAGGGCGACGACAAAACCTACAATAATACGTGGCATTGAAACCACCGGAAAACGATAACATAGAGTGTATACCAAGATTATCACCCTGCACTAAGCATAAAACAAATCTTACAAGCAGGGAGTACCATTGAACATTAACATCAAGCCGTTTTCTTCAATATATGTGAATTCGACAACTAGGGTTTGCATCAATTTGTTCATACCGACTTGTTTTATGTCTACTTTCTTTAGCATGGCTGCGACAAAAATATTGTGAAGCTTTGAACGAAACTCTTCTGGGATTGTAGGGAAACTGTAGTACACACCACAAACTGAGTGCCTGGTATTGTGTGAGCTTTGCGAATCATTCACCTCATACTCATCGGCATAGAGCCAAACAGGAATTAAAACGTCATCTCCATATTTCTTTCGAATTTCCTTCCATGTTGAGCCATTGACAAAGTTAATTATTGATGTTGATTGTTCTAGCTTATTTGTATTACACATTGTTAGTTCCAATACATTCTCTGATTCAAAAAATGCTCTAATCTGAAAAGCTAGCGGCATTATTATCAAATAGTTCTTGCTAATTTCATTTTTCTCTAAATTTTCGATATCCAATTGTCTTGTAACTGTTTCCTCGTTTTCAACTGTAATGATTTTTGGTAGTTCAAAAGCATTTATGTTTTGTAGGTACTTGAAAAGTTTGTAATCAGAGTTAATAGGCTTAAACATATTTTTCATCTTATCCAAACATTTCTTAAAATTATACTCCTTTTCTGGGTCTGCAATACTTATATCTAGATTTTCTATTTCATTGGTAAGTGTCTGAAGCATTGATCCAATTTCATGTTGCAGAGCATAAACATCTTTTCGTGTCATATTGTTTTTCATATGCATTAGTAAAGTGAGATTTGTTGCTGCCTCGGCGCTTGGATCCACTAATGTACTGGCCGTTGCAACGTCCATGTTATGACCGGTATTAGGTTTAATGATTTTTGAATGACTGGGTTCATCCAATAGAGATGGAATATCGACTGGGCGTTTCGATGTATGTATTTGCTCGAATGCAACAGTAGCATCTGCTCGATTTTCTAACGAACAATGAAGTCTAATATGCTTCTTGAAAGGGTACAACTTCGAAAAAATCTGATTACATCTTCCTACCGTGCACTTGTACCGATATTCTACCGGTACTAGATGGTCATTCGACAAATGCAGCAAGTATTCTTCAACAGTAGGAAATAAAGAAGCGCACGTCGTAACCATACAGCTAATCATGATGCTGTGTCGTTCGATTTAAAGGTGCCTCCAAAAATGCCTGTAGACGGTTGATACTGGCATATGCCTCTCGTTGCTTTAAACCATATACGTTTCCGCTAATGAAATGCCACACCAACTTGGACACTTTCGAGTAGGGTAAGCCGAACACAGCAGTTAGTTTTACGACTACGTCGACAGCTCTGCCAATGGATTGCACTTGGTAGTGAAAATCGTTGTAATGTACAAAGATTGCTTCAAAAGTTCCATCCAATCCTTTCCCTAACACGACTATCTTCGGAACGATTGGTAATCCTCGTTCAGCGTATTCTGCGTATAAATGTTGTACACTTGTGCCTACATGTTCATGAGACTCAACAAAAACTGTGGTGTCTTCTTGAGCCACACAAATGGTTGGCTTGTACTTGGGACTAGCAGGTATAGGAGGCAACACCGTATTGAGGCTTAGCAACAGTGCACATAGCATAACATCTGAAAGCACAATAATAATATATGTAGGCAGATTATATTTATTGAGTTTAATAAACAAACTAACCTTCGTTGATATTACTGCTCGTTAAGTATTTCAGCAAACCTGCTGCTGTTGGATCCAACGCTCTCTTTGAAATGTAGTCGACGATCCCAGGTCGCAAGGTTTCCAACTTTTGCAGACCATTTCCATTGTCCGGATATAGTCTTCGGAAGTCAATG
Organism: Aedes japonicus; assembly: GCA_034211315.2. Taxonomy (NCBI): domain Eukaryota; kingdom Metazoa; phylum Arthropoda; class Insecta; order Diptera; family Culicidae; genus Aedes; species Aedes japonicus. The sequence goes on from JASCZW010004752.1 coordinate 33,186, forward strand.
TCAATCTAAAAAAAACATGTACGTTAATTAGGTATCATTTAATACAGGTAGAAATCTGAATTATTTCAAAGCTACGAATACATTTTTGTAAACAAAGGTCCAAAAGTCGATTTGACAAAACTCTTAGCTTGCCCACGAAAAAGTTTTGCCAAATTGATGTTTAAATCCTTTTTTTCCAAACTTTATTCGTCGTTTTGATATCCTGTGTTTTCCAAACACAGCACATTGGACGATTAGCTGTCTTCTTAGACCACTGGACGTGATCCAAAATTGCTTTTCACTGGCATAAAGATGATTCATAATAAAATGTTAGATTTATTCACGGACTATTATTATCTGTAGATTAATTCAACGATTAACTGAGGGATCGTCATGGCAAAAAGAATCAATGTCAACTGAAGCTTTTCGAACGGTGTGTACAAAATACAGTAACTATTTGCTTCGCTACAAATTTGTAAAAAATAATAATAAAACACCAACTTCAAGAGAGAAAAACAACATCGAACATATTTCAATTTCACACCTACCAAACCATCGTCACCAATAGTGTTGTGATAAGACCTAAGTGGGTGAACTGATGCAGGCTATAGTTTCACAATTAGAAATTAACGATGTAATCTAATTTTTCACGCGGCAGAAAATTTTAACACTTCTATTGCAAAACATTTACATAATAGCAAAAATTACTGAGCCCTTCTATTAACACACGGAAAAACGAGTTTATACAATAATGACTAAAAAGTACACTAGGCATAAATATTTAAAGTTCATAACTTTTACCAAAACCAGGACTTGCACATTTTCATGCTCTAATTTTTATTATTAATTGTAGGATGTTTAGCCACAAGTGATTAAAATGTATAAATTAATGATTAAAATGTATACACTTATGCTTAAAACTTGTACATTAATAATTCAATCGAGTTAGCGTTTGTTGTTTCTCATAGTTTTCCCAGTCCAAATATCAGGTTAGGTAAACATTGTGAAATTTTTGAATTTTTGAAAGCAAGGGGGGTAGTTTTTTAGTATGTGTTAATATAAAATATACTGTTCGATACTAATCCATATAGATATATATGAATGGATAAACGGTAAGAAGCAATACTTGCCATGATGCTTCAATACTATGAAAAAAATTAAAATACTGTTAAATAGTAAGATTAGTAGACATAAAAAACGTAATATATCTGAAAATATGTGCATGACTTCTGGTTATGAATCGGGATCTTACCAATTGATGACCATGCTGACTTTTGAAGTGCGGGTAAGAAGAAAGCAGTTTGGGAATCGACGCCTCCGATTGAAGGTACTGCTTACGGATGTCTGTACTTGCACACCATTTCTCCAAGACTACAGACCATGGTTCATGGTTGAGCGATAGCCATTCTGCAGCTGCAATTGCCTCTTTTGTGGGTTTTGGTTCAGGTTCAGTCTCAATTCTCAAAGTCTTCAAATGTCGTTCTTCGTTGAACGCTTCTTTCCTCTTCTTTTGCTTTAGATTATTGATTTTATTTGTGATTTTCCCCCCGTTGTTCTTACGGTCACCACCACGCGGAATGTAGTAATTTTCCTAAAAAAAATCTTTATTAGTTCTAAAAAAGTATTTTAAAATATGAAAAGCGACTTACCTTTCGCTCGAATTTAAACAATGTGACAATACTGGAGGCGTATGTATCAAGGTCCTCTGTCTTCAATTTGTTGTATGTCTTCAGGTGATGGTTCGCTATTATCGAAGCAAGCTGTAATTGTTTAGCTTCAGATAACTCACCCACCAGAGTCCTTTGTAGGATGTCCTTTCCTTCCTCTGTAGCCAAGAGTAGCGCCTTGAGAGATACCGGCGTAAAATTTTCTCTTCCAACAAACGATTCCGCACTATTGGTGGCGAACTGATAATTTGCAGCGGGATTGCTGCTTCCAACCACACATAGATTGTTTTTCAACTTCGCTTGTGACTTGCTGATACCATGTGCTGCAAAGTGGGTGTGAGCATTTGCGTCTTTTAAAGGACTTTTGTCGACCAAATTCGGTGATACTGCAGAAGGCGGCTCTAATACAAGTAATATATCTGTAGGAACAGTTTCTTCTCGGTGCCCAATATCTGCGAAGGGAAGCGTATCTACCGCTGTTATAAATTGCGGTTCCGCGACGTCTGCGATGACTTTATGTTGCTCGGTCAGTGATTTGTGCCAAGTCAAATTTCCTGGTGGAGCTGCCGAAACGTGCAATGTCTCCGTCTTATCCAAAATTGAAGGATCTGGCTGGATTATCGCTGTTATAAAAAGAAACAAGTGGATTAGATATTGTTTTAGACTATACAAACATTGATGTTACAGACCTTCATTAAAACGGAGTTCTCCTTGAATCTCGAACTGCTGCGCTCTTAATAAGCCAATAACTGATGATTTCTGAAATTAAATAAAAAATAAAAATATTGGAGCCACAATCTTTGGAATACACTTTATTACATACATTACGAGCTCTCCAGGCAGAAATCTGCTCGTAAATTTCCTGACAATTCCATCCGCCTCCAGCTTGCTGCACTTTCTCTGCCAAACTTTCGGAAGATATCGTTAACAAATCGAACTCGTCGATTCCACTTTCTATAAAACATAATTAACAATTTGCACTTTTAGTAGAATATATGACAACTTACCTGTTAAAATATCCAATAAGTCGAACGGAATGTCCAGGTCCAGCAACAAATCCTCACCTATGCACCGTTCAGTCGCCATGTTGGGTTTTGTTTATGGCATCATCACTCGAAAATTTTCACACTATAAATTCATGTAGATTCTAAGTGAATTTATGTTACATGAATTTCACTTGAATTTTATCTATAATTCATGTAAGTTTCAAAGCTGATAACATTACTTTTAATATGTTTTGTAGTGAATGTTATTAACGTCCAGTACCTTGCAAATTGTTTTTAATATCGGAAGGTTACGTGTTTTTTCCAGTGAAATTTATGTGACTTTTTTTTGAGTGTATGATTGAAATTCACACCTACGTCTATTTTATAGAAATTACACACACATAGGGTAGGGAACGGCTTAAGCACCCAAGACCCTGGCTTCAAGCACGGGAGTAAACGTTAACCTACAACTCATTTTTTACAGTATGGTGCTCCATATAGTGAAGCGCATACCGCAAAAAATGAGCATTGCTCTTAACGTTTTAAATTGGAATATATCAAAAAACAAAAATATTCTATCAAAACTCATTGCTGAAAATACCATGAGAGCGCAAGCTCTATTATATTTTTATTCATTCAGTTGCAAGTGGAGCAAGGCTCGCAATGGATTCAGTTAGTTTCAAATATTTATGTTGATTTTCAAACACAAGGAGGAACATGAATCTTGATGCAAAAAGTTCCCGAAACTACAGAATTCCTCAAAACTTAAAAGGCCAAATGGTACCTCGGGGCATTTCACCTGGGCCAAATAATACAACAAACTGGTATCTAATAAGTAACTAGGGCTGTTATCTCAGATAATGACATCCTTTGTTATCACCTATTATCTAATTCTAGCATTATTTTTGACAAACGTTGCTAGTTGAATGTAAATGAGGTGTTTGAGATTAACCAGCCCAAGGAATACAGCGAGTCTTTTTTTTATCCTTATACATTCTTGCTTTATATACTATACCCGCAAAAATTGCAACAGACATATATTATCATCAAAAAGAAATAAATAAACACATATTAGCTAGGGTAAGGGGATGTTAAGTGGGCCTAGCTCCATTATTCGGACTGTGTATCAGATATGTCATTGATTCTGCGTTAATCAACAAAATTATGTATGCCGATTGATTTCAAATAAATTGAGAAACTATTAATTAATTACTGTAGTTGTCCCTTGTCATTTTCCATTTTCTTTACTTTTAAGACATTTTTTCACTGGTTAAGCTGAACAGAATATCTCTATGACCTTCGAATAATCTAAACTAGTTTTATTGAACCGATGAACTGAATAATGCTGACTAGATGTACAGAAAATTGTTACACGTTATAAACTAACTATTCACATCGATAAAAGAACAATGATTTAGCAAGAAAACCATGTACCCAATGTTAGGGACACATTTTTTTTCTTTGTTTCCTACTATTGAGCTCGAAACTGAATGAAACCTGCACCATTCGATTCCCAAGAGTTTTTAATATAAAATATGTGTCTATGCGGGCAAAACATTCTGCGGCGTTTTTAGTGATATGGGTGCCAACTCAAAAAGGGCTGCAAAAAGGTGAGTCGACAACTGTGAAGGAGCGTGCGTCCCCGCAACATAGCTCTGGTCCTCTCAAGTTCCTACCTCATGCTTCCTCATGCAACTTAAGGGTTGCATACTTAGCTGGTAGTGCAGCCTGAGCACTGTTGTCCTTCTGACTTCAGCAAGATTGAGGAGGTGCGTGTCAAGCGTCTGTCCACCAAGGAGGTGCGGCTCAAACCTGTACTGGTAGCCAGCGGTTTAGTATGAAAAGCTATATCGCGTCAATTATACATTAGGTGGCAGTCACACCAAGCCAATGCAGGCAGCGCGACCCCGGTAAGGTAGCATGCTGAAATCTTATCCAACCACAAAGAGTGGAAGTATTCTTTAAACGGTATATAATTTTAAATCATCCATGGAATTCCCAAGTATAGTAATTTTGAATTGTTGTCATCCCTCGTGGCTATAAAAGTGCAAGTCCGTCTTCAATTCCAGCAGGATCTGCAGACATTACAAATATAATTGTTGTTATCATTTCATATTTTAACATCCCTTCACAATTTTTTTCATGCTATTTTCAGCTTCGCATTTGCATCGTTGTAAGTTTAGGCCCACCTAACTCACGTTATGTATTTGAAAAGATAGGCCCTTGCGCTGAACTGGCCAACGATAGTGCCGCAAGGGCTCAGTGAGATTTTTTATCAAGACGCGAAAACTAAGAGTCAGTTCCATTATTGGTAATATCACATAGATACATTTTTAAGCAGTATTTATATACACGTCCATGAGCTTAACGCAACCAAACTAAAAAGAGGCTTAAATGGTTTTTCAGCATTTTAGTAAGACGCTGGTTGACGCAGCTTGGGCAATATTGTCAATTTGACAATGGCTAGGTGAGAAACTTCTATTGAAGATCGCGTACAAGCAGGGAATAAAAATTCCGTTCTCATTTAATTAATAATTTCAGCACGCTCTCGGATCATCCTTGCATTTCAAATTACTTGTGCATATTAGAGCATGGAGTAGCATGACAATTTAATACTCAATTTGTAAGGTATTTCAGCTTAACAGTGAAACAGTGTTAAAATTCTATTTCTAAACTTTAACTACTGTTTCATAAATGACTGGTATGTGATTATAAGTATAGAATTGTATTTGAATATTTATGTTTAGTGCTATTATGATTAGAAACTTAATTTCAGGAATCATCAAACTGGTCTCTTTGATCATTCAATCTCTGCTTTCTTCGACTTATACAATGTTTTGTTAATTTATAAAAATGTATATACACATCATATATCTTTTCTTTAACACTTTATCTTCATTGATTGGACTGATCTACTTCAATTTTTAAACTTTCCAGGACTATTACGATATTTTGCTAAACCTATTTTTAACAAACCACCATACAGAAATCCTCATGTGTATTGCATTCTGTTTATTTCCTGAAATAAGATGGGTTTCGTGTAAGTGCTTCTGCTTACTGGCCCACACCACCGTTTTTGACCCTTCATACAACGGAATAGTGAGGACTACAGGTATGTACAGTGTGATCTTGCCATTAGGAGGAACTGTACGCCATGGCAAGTCCTGCACTGGTGGTGGCTTCCCATCACATCACACTTATATTGACCAGAGCGTTATACGAGCTTAGAAAGGAGAAGTTTCCAAATGTAACCTCTTGCAGAAACATGATGTCGACATCGTGATTTCTTACAAAGTCCTTGAACATTGCTTTGTTAATAGCTGTACAGATAAAAAGAAATATAGAATTTTCTGCGTTATCTTATGCACACAAAGAGAATGCTAGATTTGGCAGAAGATAATGGGATATTGCATGTAAACTTAAGCCAGATAACGCCTGAATCTAGTATGTTGTATGAAAGATTGCCAATATTGTTGCATGGCACATGAAAAATTGCAAACAATTTCGTTGTTTACGCCTTCTTTGGCTTGAAATTAAACGAGGGGAAATATTACGTGCTTGTTAAAATTAATTATTTTTTTCTGTGTGTGTTTATACTTTTCAGATTAAGCGTGGAAATATTAATGGAAAAGTTCATCTCACAGTATTACAACACCAAATTTACTTACTTTTCGTCCGTTGAATTCGCGATCGTGTACGCAGAGATTGCTTTTCGAGCACTCGAACTTCGTCGTTTCGGGTTCTGATGAATCTGATCTTATTACAGATCTTTTTTACAGCAGTTTCGTCTCTTCGCCACGCGCGGGCTCGCTTCTTCGTTGTACACCAATCTTGTTAGGCGAATTGTTGCTTCTGCTCCATTTCAATTGATTCGGCATGCCGAACATGGCAGGTACGGGCAGCTAATACCAGTATTTGTGTAGTAGGGCTGTCTCTCGTTGTGATACAGACCGTATAACACTATTCAGATAACGATTAATTCTCAGACCGCAGTGGAAAATACGGCTAATCACTCCAATATTTGAATATGAACTGCCTTTCAACTCTCCTGACCTATAAGAGACGAACCAGCCAACGGCTGAAAGTCTCTCTAATAAAGCTAAATCAATCTCCTGACCTAAATCCAATGAAGCGTGAGAAACTGGACGGACGCCTGCGGAGTTGGGTACAGGCGACTCGTGAGGTAGTAAGTGCTCTAAAGGACTTCCAGCAAGACAGGTAATTGTTACCTGCGTTGACCATCAGTTTAAGTTGAATCGGTTGTGTCGACATTCGTTTCACAATATTTTGTTATCGGGCGTAGTGTATTCATTCGGTCGCCTATTGTTCGTTGCGCGAGTGATCGAGTGAGCAGGAAAAGTCGTGGTTTGCCGGGTAAGATGGGTCGGTGGTGAGGTACATAATTCATTGTGCTCCAAATTATTCGTTCGTCATGCTCGTCGGACCACCCTATCTTGGAACAAATAAACCACTGTCCCATTTTTCAATTGACTACAGTGGTATCCCTTTTGTTGGTGTAGATCGGTCCAAGTTGGGTCTCAGGCGTTGAGATGAATTGACTTGTTTTCCTAATAAATACCACTATCGCACTCTGTGAGTGACCTCAATAGCATCCTTACTGTTGGTTTAAACCGGTCAAAATCGGATTTTTAGCACTATTAGAAATAACTTTGTTTTCCCGATGAAAAACCACAATCGTACTTTGTGAGTGGCCCGAATAGCATCCTTACTATTGGTTCAAATTGGTTAAAATCGGATATCGGTACTAATTTTAAGCTAGTCTGGCAAAAACGGAGTAGCAACCTCGGGTGGTCAATCATGCTTATGCTCATGCTCATGCTTTTATAAGTTATTTTGTAGTTGCAATGTAACATCTATGGGAAAGTTACATTTATGATGTGGAATTACCTGCTTCTAACTTTGTGAATGTTACTTATTGATTACTGAGTAACTTGTTATGCAACAATTGATAGTTACACGTTTTGCGCTTTTTTTATTACACATGTGTAATGTAAAGAGTAACAGTAATTTCGTTCTCACATACATATTTGTTACATATCAATCGCAGGGACTTTAATTTAAAAATATGTGCTATTTTGGAAGTTGGTACCCAAAAAAGTGCTGGACAACTCTTTTTTTTTGTCAATTACATATTGAATCGATAAAGTATCTCTGTCAGTCCTTCGTGCAACCACCAGAGAGACGTTTCTTTTTAATTTGTGACCAAATATTCGTAGCTCTTTGTATGTTTTTCGTACAATGTACGAATGTATTTCTGTGTCAACAAAAGCTGCGTGCTTTTGACAGTTGCCCGTGTGACATTAATTTTCAGTGGAGAATGTGGACTTAAGGGCGATCCCGGCAGAATGGTTTGGGCATACCGCGTACGCCAAAGTCACGAGTTCAAATCTCACCCACGAACAAGTTACAAAAATACCCCAGAGGTATTTGAGTGACTGTGAAAGGAAATGAACCAGGCCTGGGCTGGAAATCTCGATAATCAAGGAACTAAAAAAACTAAGAATGTGGGCTTGGCTAACTGTGGCAGTTTTCGTGCTTATCTGCTCTAACCTTTGATTGGACAGCTATTTATTCCCAAATAGCTTTCCTTAGGCAATCAAAATGTTAAACTTAGTCACATGACAGCTTCCAGTATGCAATATTTGAAACACTCCATCGAGCATCTACACCGTGTCCAATATATTCTGATACACTTTTCCCTTGCACTGGTGTCGTGCAACAACATGCTTTACGTATGTGTTGGTGTAGTTTTGCACTATATTTTTACAAACGCTATTAGGTTATGTCCGATTGTTTTCATTCGGTGTTTATCTTTTACCAGCGATGAAGGAGTTTTGTGATGTGGTGATAAAAAAGTTTTTGAAAAGTGAGCGCCCAGGCGCTATTTTCAGAAATTTGAAATAACCTCGGAGTAAAGCGGGATTTTGGGTACCGAACCATCCAAAGTTATCGAGACACCTGCTCGTTGGATGACTGGAAGAGATCCGGTCGTACTTGTTAAAGTGGCTAGGGAATGGATTAGACGAAAATCACAGCGCTCTGTAGGTATAATGGCCGCAGATCTGAATGTTTCGGGATCGTCAATGCACAATATACTGCAAAATGATCTTGGATTACAAGCTTTCAAGAAACGTAAAGTTCACGGAGTTTTGGAACCTTCCAAGCAGAAACGACTCGAAAGAGCGAGTCTGCTTTTGTCGCGGCACGGTGGGGAAGAATTTCCGACGAAAAGTTATTCCTCTTGCAACAATACCACAACGTCCAGAACGACAGATTGTGGGGTCTCTCTTCGAGAACTGTTCCAGAGAGTGATAGGTTTGGGGAGGAATTAGCAAGAGAGGCAAATTAGTGAATGCCGTATATTATAAAACGGAAGTTTTGGAGAAAGTTATCAGGCCATATGTACAAGAGGTGTTTGGAGATGATCACTATGTGTTTCAGCAGAACGAAGCGCCCTTTTTGGACAAGAATGACTGACCTCCCAGTTCACCAGATCTGAATCTCTTGGATCATTCCGTATGGTCATACATGCTGGCGAAGGTAAATGACTACAGGGCGTCTAATATGAAGCAATTCAAAACGTAATCCAACGAATTTAGACGAAATGCCGAGGGAAGTCATGCGTGCTGCCTGTGACGGTTTCGAAAAACGTCTGGAGCTGGTCAAGAAGGTTAAAGGCGGTGTTATTCCAAAACATATGCTGTAGTTGATCAGTATTATATTGCAATATAATGGGTAAAGTTATCGATAAAATTTGGATTATCGATTTGAAATAAATAGAGTTTTATTTTGTATGAGAATATATTGGACACGGTGTTAAATAGGACTAAGCACTGAACATATCTCAGCAAATCCTAATTTTTCTTCCAATCTTCCTGGTTCATTTAACTCACGTCTCCAGAGAGAAAAGCAAGCGCAAACTGCCAACTACCCAATTAACTTCCTCCGGCAGCGAACGAGAGCCCTCCAGTGCGAATAAGAGGTCGCGTCGGCAGCAATTATCTCAATTTTACGACGCCGAAGTTTAAATTTCATCACATTATAATTACCATCACTTGCATAATAAGCACACACATGGGATCCATTGAAAGCGAGCGCAAGAGCCAAACTAAAGCGTTACGACGAATAAAAAAGCAACTCCACAGTCAATTTCAGATTCTTTTCTTGATGGGACGACAAAAAAGAATGACGCCATCTTTCATCCCTATAATAACGTAATCAGCTTACACCCACCCTCCCCCCCACCAGTAAGACTTTCCCTTTTTCCTCCACGCGTTCTGATTGCTTCACTAGCATCAAGTACACACACACGCACGCACACACGCACACATGCGATGGAATATAATACACTCATTGTCACTCCGTTGTAGATTAGCGAACAATAGGGTGCAATGTATGTGCCGGTGTGTATTTGCATATATAGTTGCCAAGGCAGCGCGGTTCGCTTGCTGTGATTTTTCTTCCTCTTCTTTCTTTTGTCATGTTTTTTCGCAATCGTGCAGACATTTTCAAGAAACTTCGTTCCTCTCTACGATGTGTGACGCCATCTGTCGCAGCACGATGTATGAATTATTAATATAACGGCTTTTCTGTTTTTTTTTTGTCATTTTAACTTTTCTGCAGCCAAGCAAATTCCGTACCACTTTCGACTTTCGGCGTGTTGTTGTGTTCGGTTCTCTTTTCCGGGAAATCTGAGGAGAATCGTTCGAAGGAAAATTTCACGTGAGTTGCAGAATTTAAACCTGGGTGATGTTCTTGTTATTATGTTACGGTTCACTTTAAGAAAATGGAAAAATTAAACTATGGAATAACACCGATTTTCTTTTCCGCCATCTAAACAAAAACTAATCTCAAAAAAGGAATCTACTGTAAGGCAACAAAAAAAAGGAGAGATTCACCCATCTTCAAAGGCGAAAATACGTTGCTTTCATGTGATCGAAAAAGTCAACAAAGGCTTAACGAGCATCATCGAGTTCGAGATTTCTGGAAAGCCAAATGAGAGCTTTCCGATCTATCATTGACTTGCCATCTGAGATTAAAGACCTTCGGAAGGTTCGGAAGGACACACACACACACACACACACACACACACACACACACACACACACACACACACACACACACACACACACACGCAAGCCTCACCATTTATTCCTGTATCGATTCATCATTGCCTACTAGCAGCTTGGAGAGTGAATGTTTCCGAATCCTGGATAGACGTCGGCGGCGTCGTCGCGCGGCGATCCTTGAACCCTGCCTGAGTGCCAGCATATGCGAGAATATTGACAAACACGTGGCTGGAGGATCGCAAATTAACAACCCGGCATACGTACGAGTCTGTCGCTGTGGCTCCCTTGAAACTCGAGAGGTTGATGTGTATCCCGAGGGTGTTGTCTATTTGGCGGTGGCATTCGCTCTGTGATTGGATGGTGCGGAAGCTTCTAATGACGACAGTGGATGGGATTCCCGGCCTCGGATGAAGGTGGATGGCGGCGATAAGACATGCCTCCTCTGTCTATATTGGAGCGTGTTTTTTTTCTTCTGCTTCCTCCGACTAAACTTTGCCCGAAGGAAGGAGAGGATTATTAGAGTGGGAACACTGGAAGTTGTTTGTTTGATCAGCTGAGAACACTTGGGCGGAGATGAAAGATAGACAAAGCAGCCGTCGGTTTTAGCGAGAGGTGTTAGTGTAGCCGACTATGATTGACGTTATCGGAAGTTTTGATTTGCATCAGGAACTTCAAAGTGATTGTCAGTCAGTGGGGGCCTTATATGTAGTTGTTTGTGTTGGGGAAGACTGATTTGAATAACTCCTGGCGCCAGGGATGCCATATTCACAGACATGTCTGTAAATTTGCAGACTTTTAATTTTTGTTGCAGACTTTTCTAACGATGCAGACATTTAGCAGACATTTTATCTATGTTGCAGACTTTTACAGACATTTGAATAATTTTTTAAATTTCAAATAAAGGTATTCTCTGAAGTTCGGATTTAAAACGTTCAAGGATCTGAACAGTATTGTAGATCATAGACACTGAACAACGCAAAATCATACAATCTGCCAACCCTGAAAAATGTCATAAATTTGAGCAATGGATCTGGCACCACTTGTATTTGTACAAACTTGAAGTAAACAGCGCAATAGACTGAAAAAAAAGAATCGATGTTTCGATGTTGGTAGTTTGTTTTGATTCCGTTTGAAGATATTCATTGAAAAGCATAGTGAAAAGTGCCGTGTAAAAAAGGAATTGTTTGGAGCGAAATTGTGGCAATAACTCGCGATGTGAAGTGAATTCTGTGTGTTTCTTCCGGTTTCCAAAGAAAGATAATATAAGGCAGAAATGGCTTGTATTCTGCGACCTTTCGGCAGATTTTCAGATTCTAGGAAGCCATAGGCTGTGCAGTGTAAATACAAAATACTATTATTTGTTTTCTTCATTATTAATTATTTTGATTAATTGATGTTCTTCACTAGTTTTGATCAAATGTTTCATGCGCTATGGCTAGAATACGTCGCATTTGTAAGTCGGGTCCTCACGCAGTTCAATCGTAGATTGCGTTCAAGTATCATCCAATGCTGAGGGCCAGCAGGCTGCAAGATGTTTTCTGGTAAAAATTTCAAGTCTTTCCGCTGGGCATTGGCATTTTCTGGTACTTGTAATAACCTCAAATAATGTAGCCATAGTCTCAAAAAACAGCTAAAATGGTTTGTACTACAATTTCGGGACTTTACGTATCATTTGTAAAAACGATATTTAATAGTGCTGTGTAGAGGAAGAGTTTTGTTCATTTATAATAATCCAAACGGCAATAAATAACACTCCGAAAATACTTCAATATACTGAATATGGAAGAAGAAAATCCCTTATAAAGGGTGAACACGAAATTATTGCAACACATTCAACAGGGCATAACCTTTTTACCATTGGGTAAAAATCAACCAAATTTTGCACACTTTCTCATTGATGTGTATTGTTAACATGCTGTCAAACTCGAAGTCGTGTTTTTCGAATTCTTTCCAAACACCTGGAATTCTCTGACCTGTCGCACCGGCAGTTGGGAAAAATGTTGAACATTCACCATTCAACCGTCTCCAGAGAGTTGAAGTGGTTCCAGGAGCGTTGGACCACGGCAAAGGAGCTGGAAGAAAACCGGGACCGGAGAACAAAAAGACGGAGGGAAAGGTGAAGCGGATGATTAAAGCAAATCCCAACGTCTCAAGCCGTGATTTGGCTAAAAAGATCGGCATGTCGCAGAGCTACGTCCAGAATGCAAAGAAGAGAGCTGGACTACATACATACAAGGTACAGAACTTCCCAAACCACGGTGAGCGGCAACAATCGACGGCTGAAACTCGGGCACGGAAGCTCTACGAGAAGATGCTGATAAAATATGGCTGCTGTGTGATGGACGACGAAACGTATATAAAAGCCGATTTTAAGCAAATTCCGGGGTTGGAGTTTTTCACCGGCAAGAGCAAGTTCTATGTGGACGACGAATTTAAGAAGAAGAAAATGTCGAAGTTCGCCTCCAAATATCTCATTTGGCAGGCCATCTACTCATGCGGACTGACGAGTGAGCCTTTCGTGACAAAGGGCACAGTAAATGGCGAGATCTACAAATCTGAGTGCCTCGAGAAGCGCCTTTTGCCGTTCTTGCAGCAGCACGACAAAGCTCTGCTATTTTGGCCAGATTTGGCATCATGCCACTATTCTAAAAGTGTCCTGGAGTGGTATGAGGTCAATTCTGTCCATTTTGTTTCAAAGGACATGAATCCGCCAAACTGTCCGGAGCTGCGCCCGGTGGAGCAGTACTGGGCAATGATGAAGCGGGAACTTTGGAAGAGCAAGAAGACAGTCAAAGACGAGAAGGACATGTTAAGAAAATGGAAAAAAAATTTTGAGAAACTGGTACCGGATGACACTGTAAAGACTTTGATGGAGGGCATCAAGCGAAAATGCGTTCAATTTTACACTCAAGGCTCCATCGATTAACATTTCTTTTGATTTTTGAAGTAAATATATGTATAAAACTACCCTAAAATTTTGGTTTGATTCTAAACATTCTAAGAAAATTGGCATGACATTTTCGGTGTCGCAATAATTTCGTGTTCGGCCTTTATGTTCATAAATGGCTTTTGTCAAAACAATACTTGATCACAATACTTGCTCCTCTAAAGAGAATTAAAAGTTGACAGTCCGCTTGGCTGCAGTTTTTGACAGGTCGTTTGGCTGCATAAGACAATTGTTGTCCGGTCTTTATACAGGGTCTGTACTGTAGATACGGTAAAAAGCTTTGTTGAAATTTAAAAAAAAATATCGTGGGTATCATTTAAAGTAGAAATCTTTGAAGAAACGAAAGCGGTGGGCCACTTGGAAACACAATGGGCCCCGAGATTAGTATCGTATAGGCCTTTCCTAGGGTAGCATGGAGTCTCTACTTATGGTAGTATTCAATCCTTTCCAAATTTGTTTGTTAAAGTGTTGGTAATATTGGTCTTTTGCCATTTAGTCACAACGAAAGTCAAGGTTCACAACAATACAAATCATATTTGAGAAATTTACCGTAAAAAGGGGCTGCTCTAAAGCCCAGTCGGTTGCCACTAGGGGGATAGAACAACAGTAAAAGATCTGAGCTATTGAAATAAATCTTAAAACTCAGATTTTTCCAAAGTACTACTAAATGCATCATTTAACTACATTTGTCCAAAGGATTTAGAAATTTATTCCTGAAATAGTCCTAGATTCTGAGAAGTATAGAAAGAAAAGACCCACAATTAAAGGTACACCCTGGAAAGTTTAAAAGACGACTTCCCAGAGCTTCGGAAAGATAATTTCTCGAGGAAGAGACTTGCTCGAAAAAAAAACTTTTCCGATGGTCAGGCAGAAACTTCTCAGAAGTATTGGAAGCAGTTCAAGCACGAAGAACCTTAAAAAATTCAGGACCGAATATCACCGAAGTTCAATATCATACCTATTTTCAGGATATTTACCCAAATTTCAGGAAAACTTACCCAAGAATCAGAAGAGGACTTATCAGAGCTTCTGGACGAAGTGGAGGGAAGAGGACTTCTTTGAAATTAGGAACTCTTCAGACGTTTTGGAGATCTTGCCAGAAATTTCAGATTGAACTTCCCATAAGTTCAGAAAAAAAAACTTCCCCAAATTTTAGACTAGAACTAACCAGGAAGGGCACTACCTATAATTTCTCAAAATATCACGAAAAAAAATTCCTCAGGATGTGCTAGGAAGATTTTGCAAAGCTCAGAGGAGAACATTTCAAAATTTCAGAGTAAGAAAGAGAATAGAATAAGTCTTTCCAGGAGCATTGTGGGTACTTGTTTCTAATTTGAGCACGAATTTCCCAATAGTTCCTGAACAAACTTCCTCAAAGTTCTGGAGAAAACTTCGTAAAGTTCAGAAGTCCAGGA